>CM050167.1:356931895-356961895 GCA_027410445.1 Discoglossus pictus | reverse complement strand
TGGCATCTGATCGATAGATTGTACAGGGACCATACAGTAACATGGCATCTGACCGATAGATTGTACAGGGACCATACAGTAACATTGCACCTGACCAATAGATTGTACAGGGACCATACAGTAACATGGCATCTGACCGATAGATTGTACAGGGACTATACAGTTACATGGCATCTGAACAATAGATTGTACAGGGACCATACAGTAACATGGCATCTGACCAATAGATTGTACAGGGACCATACAGTAACATGGCATCTGACCGATAGATTGTACAGGGACTATACAGTTACATGGCATCTGAACAATAGATTGTACAGGGACCATACAGTAACATGGCATCTGAACAATAGATTGTACAGGGACCATATTAGAATTTTACCAATTTTTGCCACATGAATGGATGAGCTAGGCTTCATTCACAATATATATGTTGGGTTCCAGTAGTGACATTTAATATATACTATTCAACATTTCACTAATTCTAATGTCTTTCCGTGCCTTCTCGTGCTTTTAAAGTACAATATTGTGTGTTTAATTGCTGTTACAGCCTTACAGCCTTATTAAATTGCATTTTTTTCCCAATTGAATAGGGCTCTATATAAGCACATAGCATATTTTTTTTACTGATGTTTTTAGTTAGTGAACTTCTATCCAAAAGCAATGTCTTCACTAACTAAAAACTTATGTAAAAAAATATGCTATGTGCTTATATAGAGCCCTATTTAATTGGCCAAATCACAATTTAATAAAAGGCTGTTAATAAGTGTTTGAAAAAGCCCTTGTGAGTCCTATTTAGTGCTCGTAATATTTTTGACAGAAACTTGGTACTTTTTTCAATTACGGGTCAGAATTTATGTGCGATCTAGCTTTAATTATTTAGAGCTCGTAATATTCTAGCTGTGCTAAAACCAATGGAGTTCTAAGGCCGGTTTTGTGTCTTTGGCTGACCTGTAGTGATTGTGGGCAGGGACCTCATAATCGTATTGCAAGTAGCTAATAGAATATGTGGCAATATTCAGTGTGTATACATTTATGAATTGGGCAATAGAATAGAGCCCTAAGATTTTACTGAAAAATACTAGAATATACCTTGTGGACATGTTTACATTAAAAAAACATTACAAGGGGCGTTTTTTCTCATTGACTTACGTCTCTAGTGACATCCAGGTCACAGATAAGGAACAAGAATGGAAAATGTGACATATATCTAATGACTGCGCCAAAATGATAAGAGACCTTTTGATAATATTTCCATATAAATATAATAAGCATTTTTAAAAACTTTTTAGGGGCCAGAGTAGTAATATTTTTAATCCTGGTTCTCAATCTGGGTTGTTTAGATTTCTTGTAAAAAAAAAAAACAATGCAAAATTTTACAAATGATCAAATACAGATAAATGTTTAAAAAAACAGTTTTGTAAAGTTTTGCATGTAAGACATTTTTTTTTCATTATCACTTGCAGAATCATTTATTAAATTTAAAGGACCACTATAGTTAAATTTTACCATAGTCTACTAAATACCTGATACTAGGCCGGTGTTTTTAGACTGCAAATTTAAATACATTTTTCAAATATTTAAGAAACATTGAAATATACTTCTTTGTAGCACCATAAAGAGGGTATTTGCTAATGTTTCTCAGTGCGTTTTCCTTTAAATACGGGTCTCAGTTCAAAACAAATATTCAGAAATTAAACTATTTTTGGGACTTGCCCTCTGCTAGCCAATGATATCTACAGTATGCTCTCTGTATTCCCTTAGTTTTAATGAAACTTATACAGGTTTTACTTATTTCAGCAGATTCCTTTATTTTATGCAAAAATTAATGTGCTTTCAATAGAAGTAGTGGAAACTAAAAAAATGATCATTACTTCTATTGAAATAACGTGAATTTTTGCTTCCATTATTTCCATTGTAGCAGAACCCAAAATGGTAGCCTTATGTATAGTATAATTCTCTATAATTGGTAATCTATTTAAAAAAATATGTTTACACTCTATAACATTTTGCCAATTATCAATTGTAATTCTTCAAACGAGTATTTTAAATATAAGACTGCTAAATTAAGCTTTTCATTTGTTTGTACTAGATTCTGCATTTTGTTATTTATTTTGTGCTTTTTTTTTTTTTTTTTTGCAGGGTTTAGAAGATACAGCAAAAAAGAATTTTGGGGGAGGAAACACAGCCTGGGAAGAAAAAACATTAGCAAAATATGAATCTAGGTAGAGTATGACTGTAATTCGGCTCAAATATCTAAATTATGGTTTTGTTTAATATAAAATACTATTTTTAGCAGATGATGCCTAATAACGGACCAATACAAGGAGTTATCCTAACAGGCTCCTGTGTTACAGAGTTTGCAAAACCCTAATGATTTCAAGTGATAAGCATGAAAGTACCATAATATTTGAAAGGCACACTTAGGGCCTCATTCAATTGCGATTTGGCCAATTGAATAGGGCTCTATATAAGCACATAGCATATTTTTCTTTAAATACGTTTCTAGTTAGTGAAATCCTTGCTTTTGGATAGATGTTCACTAACTAAAAACTTATTTAAACAAAATATGTTATGTGCTTATTTAGGGCCCTATTCAATTGGCCAAATCGCAATTGAATGAGGCCCTTAGTGACTAATGCTGTCTTGAGAACTGAATGTGATAAAATGTCCTCATTATATTGAGAGCATTGACCCCATACCCACAATATGTGATGATCATTATAGAAATTTTGTATTATTGACAGGTCTATTTATTTCAGAATAAATTCTGATTTAAAGGAATAGTGTAGCGGTTTAAATTGTGTATATAATAATTGAAAATCAATAAAAACAATATTTGAAGAAAAAATATCATATGGCGGGTTTAAAACTTACATTTGATCTGTAGTGTCGCAGCCTGTTGCAGAGCTGTTTCTCACTAAACCCTATTATGTGCCCAGAGGGTGTGAACAAACTTGCCCAGGAGGCTGTCCTAAAATGACTACTAGACCGGTCTGCTTACTTTCAGTGGACACTGCAGGGAAAGACTCCCATCAGGACAGTTCCTTGGGCAGAACCTGTTCCCACCCCCTTGGAAACTTAATAGAGGATGGAAGGAGAAACCGTTATGAACCTGCAATGCCGATATTCAAATGTAAGTATTAAAGCGTTTTGTACATTTATAACACCATCCTATATGTTGGCAAACTAAGCAATCTTTTTATATAAAATAATTCCTGAGCCATTATACTAATATGTGTAGCTAGACTAATATATAACTATATTCACTAATTTATGTTTCTTTCTTTAATTTAAATGGCAAACATTGCAGTGTATTATTGTGTACTTGTTTCTATTGGGACTTCACCACTCTGAGATCATGGGACTATTCTATGCTCGCTAGACCCGTACTGTTTAATCCATCAATGAATCATAGTTTAGTACGTCCCAAAAATGGTCATTGTTACATCCCACCAACGAATCAGCCTTTAGTACACTCTGCCCAACATTATACATTTTTCACATACTATTAAGCAATTTATGCATTGTAGTTTAAATTTGCATATACTTTTTTTTCTTTCTTTCTTTGTAGTGAAATCCGTCTGGTAGAGATTATTGAAAATCTATGTGACAGCAGTGACTTTGAATGCAACCATATGGTAGAAGAGCATGAAGAGCAAATTGAAAGATGGTGGTTCAAAATGTAAGTTTTAGTTTAGTTTTGACATCATTTGGAGAGTTTGATCTCCTTCTTAAGAAAAAAAGGTGTTGCTTGCATTATGACAATACATTTGAAAAACGTTAACAGTGGCCAGTAGACTAGAAAATGTCAGTCTATGTCTCAAGTCCCCAAAAAAAGGCAACACCGAAGAGTGCTCCAATTATTGAATAATTGCTCTCATTTCACATGCCAGCAAGGTAATACTTAAGATCCTACAAGCTCAGGCTACAGGATATGGACTGGAAACTACTAGATTTAAAAGCCGGGTTTCACATAGGCACAAGAGATCAAATGGCCAATGTCTGCTGGACACTAAAGAAAGCAAGCTCCAGAAAAACATTTACTTCTGCTTCATATACTATTCTAAAATTTTTGGAACAACAGTCAGAACCAAGCATGGAACAACAGTCAGAACCAAGCCTTCAGAACCAAGCATGAAACAACAGTCAGAACCAAGCATGGAACAACAGTCAGAACCAAGCCTTCAGAACCAAGCATGGAACAACAGTCAGAACCAAGCATGAAACAACAGTCAGAACCAAACATGAAAGGAGTGTGACTAGGTTATGTATTGTTACCCTATTTATTCAACTTATATGCAGAGTTCATCATGCGTAAGGCTGGGCTGTATGAATCCAAAGCAGGGATCAATATTGCTACGAGAAATACCAACAACCTCAGATACGCTGATGATACTACTCTGATGGCTGAAAGTGAGGAGGAACTAAAGGACTTATTGATGAAGGGGAAATAAGAGAGAGTGCAAATGCTGGCTTGCTGCTCAATCTTAAAAAGATCCTGGCAAACAGCAATCTCAGTCTCTGACAAACAGATGGGGAATAAGTGAAGGCAGTGACAGATTTAATTTTCCTGGGCTCCAAGATCTCTGCCGATGATGACTGCAGCCATTAAATTAAAAAAGTTTGCTTCCTGTGCAGCAAAGCTATGGCAAGTCTGGGCAAGCTATTAAAAAGTAAAGATATTATACTATAAGCGAAGTCCTGCATAGTTAGAACTATGGTATTCCGAGTAGTTAATTCACAGCCATAAAATTAGCGCCTTTGAATTGTGGTGTTGAATAAAATAGCTTTGCGTCCCTTGGACTGCAAGAAGATCCAATCAATCAGTACTACTGAGAATCAAGACAAACTGTTCATTGGAAGGTTTGATCATGAGGCTGAAGCTCAAATATTTTGGCCATATCATGAGAAGACAGGAATCCCTAGAGAAGACTCTGATGCTGGGAAAGATTGAAGGCACACAATGAAGACGGCAGAGGTGGAGATAGATTAATGAGGTCATTGAAACGATGAATATGAGCTTGAGGGAGCTCAAGGGGACAGTGCATGACAGATGTGTTTGGCGTGCTGGGCTTCAAAGGGTTAAAGAGAGCTTAATATGACTGAAGAACAACAAAGAAAATAGAACCGACACACTTGATACACACACTGTATACCAAATATGAGTATGGATAGGTAAAGTAAGTTTTGTTCAAATGCTTGAAGAAAACCGTTGTGTCCCATGTCCTGAAAAAATATGCAACATTTTTATAATGTAAAACAAATGCAGTCTATAATTTATTATCTTTCATAAGTGTGCTGTGCAATCTACTATTTTGGCTTCACAAGATCAACTTTCTGATGTTCAGGGATAGAAGGAAATGTGTCTATCTACACAATAGGATTATGTCCGTTACATCTGCCAGTGCTTCCAGCAGAACTAAATGGACTAAACATAAGTTTATTAGTTTCCAAGCACATACCCACCCGAGAGATTAACATGGAAGAGAGCAAAGTGGAGTGACCCATATATAGAAATGGCACAATATACATTTGCGCTAATATTTCTCTCTTTTTCTGCTTTCTAAAAAATATTTAGCCTATTATGTTTAGTTATTCAAAAATATATAGAAAGGACCACAGTTGTCCTCTTACCATCTGCTAGATAAATTCAAGTGTATGATATCGCATAGCAAACAAAGAATCTCAATCATGATGAAAAGTGATCATCATTGATAATTAAATAATATAATCTATGTCTAATTTTTGACAGGAGAAAGAAGTATCCAGAATTACTGAAGTGGTTTTGCATTGACACTATTGCAGTTTGCTGCCCTCCTGGCACATACGGACCTGACTGCTTAGGTAATTATCTGGAATTTACAGAAATATGGACCTGAGTAACCTGCCACAAAAATGACATTGTGCCTCTGTAAATCATCTAGGCTGCCGAAACCCCACTGCCCAGAACTGTTCTAATATAAAAACGTTTACACACTTTCTAATATTTAAAAATGTAATCGCTCCAACCCCATGCTTGTTCTCACCTTACCTAACATAGTCTCCTCCCTCATTCCTGGACTTGTTCACCCATCTGGTTTGCAGACTGCTCACGACATCCCTGAGTCTTCTGTAACATAATGATACCGCTTCTTGTTACTCCAGACCAGACTCCATCCCCCTTACAAGTTTCTGTATTAGAAAGGGGGAATTGGGTATTCTGACATGCATCACGATTAGGAGATGTACTTCTGAAGACATCACTGTCTTCTCCCACTCTTAATACTCTGAAGAGAAAAAGATAGTAGAGACAGAGAAGACAAGACTGATAGCATAAAGAAGATAGAGAAGTATAGAGAGGGTAGATAAGATAAGCGAGAGAAGAAAAAAAGTGGAGAAGAAGTGAGAGAAGCTAAAGTTTGAGAACATAGAGGAAGATGGGAGTACACTGAACAGGAAAAATAGACAAGGAAAAGAAATGGAGAAAATGGAAGTCAAAGCACATAGAAGAAAAAAGCAGAGGAAAAAATAAGTCAAGAGGAGACAGAATAAAAGAAAGGAATAGAGAGAAAATTAGAGAGGTAAAAAGGGAGAATACATGGAAAAGAAGACAAAGCCAAGAAGAGAAGAATTGATAACAAGGAGTAGGCAGGAAAAAAAGGTAAAAGGTAGAGTTAGAGAAGAGAAGAATGGAATTGAATATATTGAGAGGACATAAAAGAACATGAAAGAGCAGAGAGGGAGAGAAAGGAGTATGAAATATAGGAAAAAAGGCAACGAGAGAGACAGAGAAGAAAAAAAGGAGAGGAAAATGTGAGATGAGGAAGGAAGAAAGGGATAGGAAAAAGGAAATGGGAGAGAAGAGGACAGGGAGAATAGTGGTTACATGGGAAGAGAAGGCAGTAAGAGAATTTAGATGGAGCGAAGAGGGATTTGGAAAGGAAAGGAAGGAGAGAGAGAAAATAGAACAGGAAGAGATAGGGAGAGAGGAAGAGAAGGGAATGAGACCGTATAGGTAGAAATGAGAACACTTTGGGAGAGAAGAAAGAACTGAATGAGTGAGAAACACAGTGGAAGATTTTAAGAAAAGGAGGACAGAAGGTGGTCAAGCGAGGTTGGAAGCAACAAATGACTGAGAAAAAGGAAGAGAGAGAAAGAGACAAAAGGTAGAAAAATGGACAACCAAAAGATGGTGAGAGGAGAGGTAAAAAATAAGAGGAGGAGAAAGATAAAAGAGAGAGAGTTAGACTAAAGAGAGAGACAGACAGACGTGGGAGACAGGGAGCGAGGGGGAGCTGAGAGAGATAAAGGGTATGAGAGAGACAGGGTAGGAAAGAAAGATACAGGAAAGTTTGAGACAAAGGGAATAGGGATGCAGGAGTAAGAGACAAAGGGAACAGGGAACGAGACAGTGGAGGAGACCGAATGAGTTGGAGAGAAAGACGGTGGGAATTAGAGGCAGTGAGAATGAGATGAACAGAAGAGACACAGAGCGGTCAGAGGCAAATGTGGGGGAGAGGCAAATGGGGTTAGAGACAGAAAGAAGAGTGACAGAGATTGGGAGGAGGGAGAGAAGAGATAGAGAAAGTAACAGGTGGTATAGACCGAGATACTTGTGCCAGTCATTTCTGTGGGTATATATTTAGATATATACTGTACATGTCTCTATCTTACTGTAATGAGAGGAATATTATGTGTAGTGCTCCAGTCTATAAATACTAAAGCAGTTGAGTAATAACAAGACTGCACCTTACCTTTGCAGATATTACAATGAAGAAAAAGTACATATGAGTCTTATAGTGTAAAAGATTAACTTTTCCTGGATGATCACTATTGCAAAGCTAAGATGTATAAACATTTAGAAGACAAAGAATGCATACAGGCCATTCAAATGTAACATTGATATGATATAAAAATTCACATTCAATCATTTCTGCTGTCTTGCAGCAGCTGATTATCATGTTACACTAGTAGCTGATTACCTAGGAGGACAGAGAGACTAGAGATGGTAACAGGTCAATTATTTCACTCCTGTTTCACTGCTCAGCGATGAAACGGATGGAACAATGCTAGTGAAATAAACACATCTGATTTAAGAGATAGCAGCATCCTTTGTAGCTCTTTCTGTGGGTAGCAAAAAGTATACCTTCTAGGTCAGCAGATACAGTAACACCATTCATTTTGTTTGCTTCCATTTTGTCATGACCCTTAGGGTAAGGGGTCCTCTTTCAACCCAAAACCTCCTGTCTTCAGTTACAGGAACACCTCTGGGCCGCGAGGAGTTAGGTTATCTCAGTGCCCAGCAGAGACTCAGGACCATCACTCAGGAAATCAAGATATCAGGAGCAATCTAAAGCCTATTTCTGTAGGACCCAACAGAGTTTCAGGATACAAAAGGTTACTGGCTTATTAAAAATTGTAAACCCTTGCCTAGGCTAGAGTATGATTCGGGAAGAAGCCCACATCTTGGATTAGTGTAACGGACAGAGACATTTTTATTCTTTACATGAATATATTTAAACCATACAACAACCGATCACATTAGCTCCTTTTGACCAGGTGGTTTTGATTTACAGGCTTATGCACCCCCCATTCCCCTTTCTTAGACAGAACCCAGCTAGTATTGCTCTGCTGTCAAGATGTTAGTGGGTCAAGTTTCTCCCTGTATCCAGATACCTTTGGGTCCGGGGAAGGTTATCGGTTAGGTCTCTTATCAACTTTATGACCCTATACTTTAATTATACATGGGAGGTTTGCAATGCGGTGGAGGGATCTGCCCCTCCATTCCTGGAAAAACCTAATACATCCTATTTCCATATTGTATCACCCATTTCTATCCTCTATCAGCAATGGACAGTGAGTATCATATAATATGTTTTAGGATTAAACACACAGATTAAATCTTAAAATCGTTTTTCCAATTCCACATTTTCTATCAATACCCCTATCTCTGTTTATAATGGTTATCTCTTTAAAACTCTAGGTATGATTAATTAACTATCCAGCATCCTGGTGTACAAATACTTTGGTTATCTGATCTGTTCTGCTTAGGATAAATTAGGATCTGGTCCTTCTGGGAACAAGGGAGTTGTTTTCTTATGTCCCATTAACTGGGATCAGTGGAAAATCTAAGATGGAGTCAGACTATCAAGCATGGTTTACCACATACAAGTATGGGGAGTTTTTCCTCTTCTCATCCCAAGCTCCTATTTCTAAATCGCATATTCTTTACTACTAACTCATAAAATAAGGATGCTCAATCACCACTAGTAAATCAAGTCAGGATTATACACATTGTAACCTTATTAAATAAGTCACTATTATCCAGTTCTTAAGAGTATTTGCTTTTTCTACAATGACATGCAGCAGGGTCTCACCCCTGCCCTAGATAGGTTGGTACTATCTAAAGAAACATGGTATGACAGTGTCATTTCCTAGTATGTTTCGACCACAACCTGAACACTAAACATTACAAGACAATTCTGAGCCTAATAGGTCTGAATACTGACAGAATTAACAACATGTTATAGACCTGGTAAATAGCTCCTTGAGGCTAGTGGCACCATGGGCTAGTGGCCACTATGGTCCAGTGGTCACCCAAAAAGAGCCCTAACAGGTTTTGGCCCTGAAAGACTGCTCTTGGTGGGTCTCGGGGGGGGGGGGGGGGGGGGGTCACTGTGGCCTCAAAAAGTTGGTTATACACATTTGCTTTAGAGTTCATTGTATATTTAGATTAGAAAAACATGATTTCAAAATTGATAACTATTTCCAACTATCTATTTTTAGCTTGCCTGGGTGGATCAGAAAGGCCATGTCACGGGAATGGTTTTTGCAGTGGAGATGGCACGAGAGAGGGAGATGGATCCTGTAACTGTAGAGCTGAATATACAGGACAGTTCTGTCTGGAATGTGCAGATGGATACTACAGCTCTGAAAGAAATGACACACATGCTGTGTGTGCTGGTAAATGAGAAAATTGTATATTATAATTTGTGATTTGTATATGTGTGTGTGTATATATATATATATATATTTATATATATATATATATATATATATATATATATATATATACAAACAAACATTACATTAAACAAGCACACAGAGGTGATAAGGAACTTGCTTTCTTATCCTAGTAGTAGTTTGTTTTAATACAGTGAGAAAGAAAGCATTGTTAAAAGAACAGCTTTAGAGTAATGTGTCTAAATTCAATATGTGTAATTGTAATGTGGATTTTACAGGTTGCCATGAGGCCTGCAAAACGTGTAATGGACCTTCTAATAAAGAATGCAAAGACTGTAAAGCTGGTTGGATCATGGAAGAGGAAAGCTGTGTAGGTGAGTACACTCCATAGGTTATATATAAAATACATTAAAAGCAACACTGATTATCAATTACATTGATGTGATATTAGATTCACTAAGGTGCAAGGCCTTAAAGAGACTTTAAGGGAGGCTCCATAGAGTAATACGACCTTTTAAATAGCTGTTTCTCCTGTTCATGGTAGAATTGCCTGGTATTTCAGGGCTGTATCACTTTGAGTGAGACCAGACTGATATACTACAGGATATTTCGCCCTGTGAAGGGCACGAGTGAGCTAAAAGCGGCTGCTCTCATAGTGCGTTATCATATCCGGAGAACTAACTTATTAAGGACTACGTGTAATAGGAATTGACAGGGTAGACTAGAATTTCGAGAAGCCAACTGAAAAAGTGAGTATTTCAAAAACAAATGCCATATCTCAATATATATATATATATAGAGAGAGAGAGAGAGATAAACAGCCTCTCCCCCCGTATACTTCAACTTTACTGCTTTGCAATGATCACCTTCGGCGCTCCATCTCGAGTCCCACGATGAGCGCCTTTGGTATTGCTCATTGCAAGCCTCTCCTGCTCGCGGTGCTCATCGCGAGTCCCGCAATCAGCGCCTTCAGCGCTCATTGCGTGGCTCACAATGAGCGCCCATGTGTCTCTCTTTGCAGCATCTCCCCCCCCCCCCTTGTCCCTTCCCTGTATCTTTCTCCTGTGTGAGTGTGGTGAATGTTTGCGTGGCGCGCAGTTTTATTTTCAAAGTCCCGCGTGCCTGGCGTTGTTCGTATAAGTGTTACTCTCTTCAGCGTCGTGTATTTTGTAAGTTTTGCGAGCCTCGTTTTTACGCCGATTCTAAAATTTTACGTTTTTTGTCTGCCATTTTTTTCCTTGCTTAGGCAATTTTCGAGTGACTAAAAATGCCAAATATGGGTGTAATTCACTTGCAACCTCACTCCCAGGCTTCCTGTGTCTCCCCCTGTGCTGTGTGTGAGTGTGTTATAATTTTTTGTACATGATTTTTTTGGGGGGGGGGGTTCTCAGAGTTTCAAGCTTGAAGAACTTCTCGCCTCGCTTCATTGCAGCCTAAGTGCAGCCTACTCTATTAACTAAGGCATTTTTAAGTAACAAAGCTGCATCTACATTTCCATATGTTAACATTGTTTGTTTTACATTTAGATATTGATGAATGTGCAGGAGAACAATCCCCATGTAGAGAGGATCAGTATTGCTTCAACACAGATGGATCATTTTCATGCAAAGGTTAGTAGTTTCAAGTTTAGATTGGTTAAGATGCTGCAAAGCATGCCTGTGTCTCTTTATTGTAAAGGTGACTTAGCTTGGGGTCTGAATTATCACCTTCTCCTTTGGAAATCTAGCTTTCCCTTAGGGAATATGGTATCAACAGTGGGCCCTGTCAACAATCATCAGTTCAGGGGCAATTATGACTCCTTTTTGTTGTGAAGTGGCGATGGCTAAAGTATTAAAAATGTTGCTAGAAATTAAAGCTTTACCTATACACCAGGATATTTGCAATTGGAATTCAGCAATGTGAAATAGATTATTTAACTTGAATTCTTCTATTTTTAAGTTGAAATAACTTTTCAAGATCTTTCCTGTGTCGTAAATACCATTACATCTAATTTCCTATTAGATTTGAAAGGTGGGAAATTTATGGGTTATTTAAGAAAGTACTACTTTACAGGAAGGGTAAATGATAAGTGGAATACCCTTCTAGTTGAAGTAGCAGGGTCAAACACAGTAAGAGGAATTTAAGCATGCCTTGGATAAGGCTGTCATAGTGCTTATTTAACCCAAACTTTTTAGGTAGATAGCATAAGCTGACCAGATGGACCTGTTTGGTTCTTAACTACCTTCAAATATACATTTCTATGTTAAGAACCAAAAGGATATACGGTCTGCCCATACTGTCTACCGAAAAATCTTCTTCCAATTATATACTGTAAATTTAGCATTATTCTGTTAAGTGTGCTTGAATTAATTTACTGTGCTAATCCCTACCACAGGCTGTGGACGCTTGTTGCACTTCTTTTCTACAACAGTAGTACAATCATACTTTACTCCTAAATCTTCCACACTCCAAGTTTACACAGTTTCACAAGGACCTTGCATGTTAGTTCAGCGCCAGCAGCAGAACTGCAACTGTACGCTAGATGGCGCTGTGACTTATTCAGTCCGCTCCGGCTGACTGAATAAGTCACAGCACCATCTAGCGTCCAGTTGCAGTAGTTCGGCTGCTGGCGCTGGCCGGCGCTGAAATAACACGCAAGGTCTGGGGAAAGTTGTTTCCTATTCTTGTGAGCTGCCCCTTTTGTGCATTAGTTGCATTGCTGGTGATGGCTACCTGTGTGGCCCAGGCTGGGGAGGACTGGGACCATGTGAACTAGCAGCAGCAGCTACCTCCTCCAGGCTCAGTAATCAGGGCAATCAGAGCCTGCTGCACACTCACAATCCGGCTGGGGACGCATCTGCTGCAGGTAAATATGTATTTCACATTGCAGTTGTAATGCATAATAAAGACTTATTGTATATGATGATGCATCGCTGCCAGTGAGGGGTTAATATCTGCATTGTGTTCTGTATTGGGGCATTTTGGTGTGCCGTGAAATTCGGGGAAGAACTTTGTTGTGCCGTGGGTAAGAAAAGGTTTAGGAGCACTGCTTCAAGACCTTTCTTTATATATATATATATATATATATATATATATATATATATATATATATATATATATATATATATATATATATATATATATATATATATATATATAATTTTTTTTTTAAAATAAAAATAAATAAATACATCATGAAATTGTCAAATACCCTATTAAAGATGTAGCAAAGAAAATACAATTATTTTCCATAGTCCCTTTGAATATTTTTTTTCATGAATGTCTTTATATTTGTAACTATTACATGTACTTAAATCAGACATTCAGCAAAAAAACTGCACATTTATAATACAGCAATGTTTACTGTTTTGCATTAAAATGATTATTTTTCCATGTATTTTCAGCATGCGATGTAAGCTGCTCAGGTTGCACTGGGGAAGGTCCTGAGAAGTGTAAAGACTGTAAATCGGGTTATGCATTAGAAGATGAAAAGTGTACTGGTGAGTGTGGTCATAGCACTTTTTTTTATTTTTTTTTAGGAAAATTTAAAATGTGCAAATCTATTCTTTGGGTATAATGTGTTTGTTATAATATTTAAATAATACCAGCAAACTGTGTATGAAGAGTCTAATGCAACACAAATATCTGAACCCTAAATGAATCTTATTTTTTATTTATAAGGTTACTTACTTGTAAGAATACAGTCGATTTGCTCCAAATTAAAACATTCTTCATGCAGATTTATATTATAAAGCACATTTTTCTTTACCTGGAATAATGAGGATTTGAATTAATAATAAATAGGTTATCAGTTTCTCACATCTCCAGGAAGGAATTCCGTCCCACTCCTCCTTCTAAAACATCTTCAGCTTGGTGAGGTTTGTGGGCCTTTTTTTACGCACAGCTTTCTCGTTGTCCGGCCATGGCATCTTAATTGCCCTGTTGCATGATCCACTGTTACCTAAGATTTAGATGGTCTGACATTTTCCTTTATAATGTAGTGATATAGAGAAGAATCCATGGCTGACTCAATAACTGTGAGTATCCAAGTCTTGTGGCTGAAAAGCAGACCCAAGTCAGCAGACCTCCATGCTTGATTTTTTATATGAGGTTCATATAGTTCTCTGCAGTGTTTGGTTTTCACCAAACATGAGCCCTATTTTGTACGAGACAAGTAAACTACGTACAAATGTAATTTTGGCTGCAGGAGCTTTTTTCAGTAATGTTACACATATGTTCAATGCTTTACCGACGTAATAACACGGAGCACACCCCTACATCGTAAACCCAAGCCTTGTAAGTAAAGTTCCAAAGCTTAGGAATAATGAATAAGGGTGTGCTTGTGTTATGTTCCAACAAACCCACTGCCACCAATGAGAATCCCTGGGGATTCCCTCCATCCCTGCATGCGGAGAGGGGAATCCTCTGTAATTCCCTAACAACATTACCTAAATGGTTTAATTAGGCATTGATCATTAATACAAATTTAGGGCAAACTCAGCAGCTGCTGGTCCCCCAGTATAAGATCAATGAGGGCAAGCAGCTTTATCTAGCAGGCAGGGCTACATTTTCAGGCACAATGTTATATAAAGGTAATGTTTTCCATCAGCCACCGACTTGCTGTGTTGAAGCAGTCTCCATTGGCAACAAGCTGATCCCTATTTGTTTGGCTTCTTATCCAAGCAAAGGACTACTGCAGTTCAAGAAAAAGAGACACTTATTACTAACTAACTATTAGCTGTGGACAACATGCCATGGACATAAAACATTTTTGGGGAAATCTGAATTTTTGATGATTCTGTTTATGAGTACAGGAATCCATTTTGTGTTTGTTACATCACGGAGCTGGATGATGGGTTTATGTGTTTGTATTTATCAGTGGGGAAGGGGAAGCAGAGAATAGGTAGAAGTCCGGAGCCTTTAATTGATAAGTTGTTAATATTGAAATTGACACCACACCTACCCCCATTGATCCAGAAGAAGGACCTTGCATCAAAGGATGCAACCATAGTTATCCAGAAAGGTAAACGTTCCTCTCACACACACAACTTTCACTGATGTGTCATGGATCCCTCCAGGGTCCTACAGAGACAAGCTAGCTATAGACCTTTTTCCTGCTTAATAATGCTCCTAGTCAGACTCATCATTTTCCAAGCAGCCCCCAACCCTTCGCCCATTCACGATCCTATCTGGGTGGAGACAGTCATGTCAATTGGAGCCTAAAACCTAGTGTATGAAAGGGAATTTCATTTTTAATTTTGTTTTTATAAAGCCTTAAGTAGGGTTTTATTAATGATTAATGTATAATTAAAGCAACCATTTTTTTTGCTATGGCATTACAGAGGTCCTTTAAAGTGACACAACAAATGAACCAATTATTATATTTAAAACTGGATGTACTAACAAGTGGAGTCATGATACTTTAGTGAGATTTTACTTTTTCATATCTGCTGTTATGTATTTGCATTGGGAGGGGGTTTGTATCAAATCCAATAAGATTCAAATATCTAACAAATCCCCCTCACCTCTCACTCCTCCATCTTCCACTCTTCTCTCTGTTGATAAATAAATAAACCCACCTCTCATGTTTATGGCTTTAATCGGCTGCTAATATAGGTTTATTTGTTACATACGTCACAAACAAATGCCATTTTTCTTGAACTACAGTGGTCCTTTAACTATAATTAACATTTCAATGTGTTATTATGCACATTAGACTAAATGCATCTACTGTTAGGTCTTGGTGAATAGCAGATGTCTTAAAGGGCCAGTGGAAACATTTTTCAAGTTAAATATTTTTTTTAGTTTGCCATTAATTAACATTAAAAATACAAGTGCAAACAACAGCATTCACATTAATTATACATGCCTGACCACATGATCTGTAGTATAAGGGTGCAATGGCTGCAATCCCATAACCCTACCTCTCCAAAATGATCATGGTCCAGGTAATCTGGCGTGCATAATTAATATAGTGTATGAGGGCGGTAAGTGCAACATTGGCCATGATTGAGGGGGCTGTGTTTAAATTATATTTTTTTGCTGAACCTTCTATTTACAGTTGTTTAAAATTACAAAAATACGTGTGCCTTTAATATGTAAACCATAGTATATTAACAGGGTGTACTTCTCTTTTTCACATACTCTGTCCTCCTTGTTCATTATTCTCATACAGATATTTATTGATAGATACTTTTTAAATAGAAGTAATCACAGATATGTTACTTTATGTCTTTGCTTCTAGATATCAATGAGTGTAACTCCTCAGAAGAAGTATGTTTACAAGATAACCAAGAATGTATAAACACTCCAGGAAGCTTCAAATGTGCTTGTGCTGAAGGGTTTGAAGATAAGGATGGGCAATGTGTGGAGGTTTTAAAGACAGGTAAGAGCTTCATCTACAAATATGACAATAATATGCCATTACTAAGGCATGTTTGTGGCTCTCTGTGTATAGTTATCATGTTGGTGACTCAAAGATGGTGGAAGTGTCCAAACTGAGGTCATCTAACTCCCATCCAAGCTATTTACACACTTTTTTCTTGACACTAAATTTATATACACATTGTATAACTTGACTACATCATCCATTAGTTGATATAAGGAGTTAGAAGAGCAAAATAATGAGCTATAATGAGATATAATGAGTGTGGATCCCGTAAAGAAGATGGCTATATGTCATGCTGGGTCATTTTGTTTAGCTTGTTTGTTCTCTACATATTAAAAGTGTAGGTGACAATGTATTAGTTAGAAAACCATTTAAATGGCTAAATAAAATATTATATGGTTAGATGTACATTCAAAGAGGTCCTAGAAACATTAGTATCGTTTAACATTATTTTATATTGTTTCCACCCACTACTATATATGGGAGATTGAATTAGGGAAGGATGTTTGGTTGAAGTAAGATTAGTGATCGTCTTCAGAACATTATTCTCCAATGTTGTACGTAGTTACGCTCAGCAATTCCAGCACCTAACTAGCAGTTACCTATCTATTGAGATGGATGGAGGAGATACCATACCCCGGCAAGAAAAAATAGGATTGAAAAATAATGCTACATGCTGCTAGATTTTCTTAAGTATTTATATCATTTTATTTAAGTATTGTAATATATATATATATATATATATATATATATATATATATTTATTTAGTTCTTGAAGTTATGTTAAATTATGGTATCATTTTAGATTATACATAGTAACAAGTACTTTATCAGCTGAATGTTATTTAAGAAAATACATTTTCTTACAGTAAATCTAAATGTTTGTGAATTTTGTCTGTCATTCAGCCTTTCTGATCTTTCCACCATTTTATGTTTGTCTAATAATTCTGGGTTCCATGGTGGTCCAGTGGTTAGGATTCACTGCTTTCTCTGCTATGACCTGGGTTCAATTCCAGTCAGGGAACCAAGAGGTCACACCACCCTGAAGCCAAGTAGGGTTGGGCTAGGTTAGTACCGGGATGGGAGACCACCTAGGAATACCAGCTGTATGGCCCACTAGAGAAGAAACTTGCCACCTACTCCAGTATCTCCGCCATGAATACCAAGTGGATCAGCATGGTGTCACGGAGAGTTAGACATGACTGAGCAACGCAAACATTAATAATTCTAATCCCTGCTAATTACTCCTTCTGAGTTTGAGCAGCACAAGGCAAATGCAACGTTAGACATTGTTCTTCAACCAGTTACTACAATTAATTCCAAGCATGTGCAAATTCAAAAGCAGTAATTTGCAATGATTAAAATTAATTAGACACTAACATAATGATAAAATGTCAGGCTTGGTGGGAGCATTAGAAAAGCTGATTGACAACAAAAATTGCACACACCCAATTCTTGTTACTATCTTTAGTTTTAAATTATACCATATTTGGAAAGTTTGCTGAATTTATTTTAATATTGTCGGAATGATTATTCCTGCTAAAGATAGGTACTTCTCAAAGGAATGCAACAAAAAGGGTCTATTTACAATAATCTTTATTACATTTTCCCATGGGATAGCGACGATATAAAAAACTTTTAAAACCAATGGAAAAGTACTCTGCTGGCGAATTCCAAAGAAAACACAGCATGCCAAAAATGTATTACAAATATTCAGGGGCAATCTGCCTCTCACAGTTTGTATTTTCCTATAGTGAATACATTATGGCCTTAGTGTTTGTGGGTTCACAGTGCAGCCATCTTTAATTCTGTATTTGGTAACATTCTACCTTGATTGAACTATAGTATCTATGTAATCTGCCCAAAGTATTTACTTACTGTATATACGCGAGTATAAGCCGACCCGAGTATAAGCCGAGGCACTTATTTTACCACGAAATACTGGGTAAAATGAGTGACCTGAGTATAAGCCGAGGGTTGGAAATGTGCTGCCCCATGTCCCTCTTGTGCCCTCTGTGTCCCCCCCCTCTCTCTCCCGTGTCTCTTTTTTCCCCCTCTCCCTTCCCTGTGTCTATTCCCCCTCCTCATTCTCAACCTCCCTCCTCAACCCCACTCCTCATCCTCAACCCCCTTCTCCACCTTAACCCCCCTCCATAACCTCAACCTCCCTCCTCATCCTCAATCTCCCTCCTCATCCTCAACCTCCCTTCTCATCCTCAACCCCCTTTTCCTCAACCTCCCTCCTCATCCTCAACCCCCTCCTCAACCTCCCTCTCCCTCCTCAATCTCCCTCTCCCTCCTCAACCTCCCTCTCCCTCCTCAACCTCCCTCCCCCTCCTCAACCCCCTCCTCAACCTCCCTCTCCCTCCTCAACCTCCCTCCTCATCCTCAACCTCCCTCCTCATCCTCAACCCCCTCCTCAACCTCCCTCCTCATCCTCAACCCCCTCCTCAACCTCCCTCTCCCTCCTCAACCTCCCTATTGATATAATATTGATCATGTGGTATATATTCGATAGATATTTAAATCAAGAGATTCTTCCTTTAAGTACATCCTCAGATGATAACATTAGATGTTGATACTCGTGAGAGACTTCTCACTTCTATAGCAAATTGCTTTCTTTCTTTCTAATATAGGTGCACTGGTACATTTATATGTTATTTCTTGAAATTCACTATTTCATTCTATTCACACACATATAAACAATTTTTTTTTTCAAAGTACCCAAATATGTTCTTGGGTACTTATAACTTTTATCTTAAAATCTAAAACGCCTTGGAGAGACCCCTAAGCTATAAGTACTGAATCAGGGAACCGCTTCCTAAAATCTATATAGGGGATATATTTCCTGGGCTAAAGTCAGCTACCTGCCAACGCTTTGAAGCCCCCAACCCTGAAAAATATGGGGTCCCTTTAAATAAATACTTCTCTAATTTTGGGCTAGATTCTGTCATAGATCAACTGAAAGGCTACACATTAACGCTGCTGTGCCCTGTGAACTTTAGCATGTTAGCGCGCATCTTTTGTCATGACCGACGCTACGCCTGGCACTTTTTAACCTCAGTTGGATGTCTTTTTTCAAAGGAGGGAAGGCGTAGGGCGTTGATGCACTCCCTTAAAAGTTTCCAGTTACTATATAAACCAAATTTAAATGTACTATCAGTGTTAATATAAAACAAGCAAGTTCCTTATAATAAAAATAATATATATATATATATATATATATATATATATATAAATAAAGCATTTAGATTGAAAAATATTTAGAACTAGTTGGATATACTAATTTGAATGTACTTCAATGTTAATGGGAAATAAATACAAAGCAAATTCATTATAATAAGATGTGAAGCATATGGATTTAATAAAAATAATTTAATTAGTTGGATATACTAATTTATTATATTAATTTGTATATACATCAAACTTTTTAAATATCATCTTATATGGTATATATAATATAAATAAATAAATAATTTTGATTAAAAAAAAATATATATTTTACACTGTGTGATATTTGAAAAACAAAATGATATAAATATATTTATTCCAATGAAAAAAAATAGATATGTGATTCGTAAAGCAAGGTGATATTCTTGCATAAGAATGTATGTTATACACTTGGGGCCTCATTCAATTGCGATTTGGCCAATTGAATAGGGCTCTAAATAAGCACATAACATATATTTTTTTAATACGTTTTTAGTTCGTGAAAACCTTGCTTTTGGATAGATGATTACTAACTAAAAACTTCTTTTAAAAATATTTGTTATGTGCTTATTTAGATCCCTATTCAATTGGGCAAATCGCAATTGAATGAGGGCCTTGATATGAACATATGAAAAACAAATAATGTGGAAATGTGATACCTTTTATCACATATAATAGTTGTCAAACTCTGTAACGTCGTCACGACTTGTGAGCTCGCAAGAACGACGGGCTGCATTTTGCGGAAGGTGGAGGCTCCCACGTAGGCTGCAATGAGCCAAAGGCTCATTGCGGAGGTGGAGGCTCTACGCCGCCTCACAAGCGGTTACAAACAGCCACAGAAGCGGGACTTTGGAAAAAAAACAGTCTAACACACAATGACAAAATACGGACTTACACAAAAAATACGAGCCGCGGACTTAGAAAAAAAAACATTACGAACTCGCAAAAATACGACCTTAAAGGCCGAACCACGCACATCGGAAAACAATAAAAAAAGAATAAATACGCACAAATATAAAATAAAAAGCTTACCCACAGCAAGGGGGGACACCCAGGACGTCTGGAAGTGAGGTTACACCTCAATCTTTAAGTACTATTTACCGAGTTTAAACACTCGAAAATCCCCTAAGCGAGAGAAAATAGCAGATGAAAAAAACGAAAACGAGGCTACACCAAGCACAGACGGATTTTCCAAAAAAAAACGTACGAGGTACAAGATACACTATTAACAAGGACGCTAAATCATCCACACCCGCGTACCACATACACATTCCCCGCCATTTTACAACACTAACTTACACAATGCGGAAGTACCCAGCTACCCTCACGGCTTCCCCTCGCGCACGCACACTATTTACACTACACAATGCACACATTGCTGACACTTACACCTCAGCTCAACAACAGTGCAAATCGACATTATATGCTGCAGGAACATCAAAACAGATTGTCAGCTCTTCAGCACAATGCTTGCTGCATATATTAATTACCAATAGGTAAAGTATATTAATTAATGATTTCATTAATTAATTATCATGAAAACCTACATATACACAAAAAAAAACACTATCGCAATAAAGGCCAAAGCCCTTCACCGCGTGCCTCACAAGGAGCGCCAACGGTGCTCATAGGACACAAACTACACCAGATTACACCTGATAACAAAAAATACACCAACCAAGAGGCTCGCAATGAGCGCCGAAGGATCTCAGACCACCAAAACACTTACTGTCTAGGGCAAACAGCATTACCTGTCTTACAATTTTATTGCCCCGTCATTTTTGATGGGCAAGTGGCTAGTATTTAATATATTCAAGAATACAATCTTGTATATAAACTGTACCATCAAACATTTTATTTTAAACAGTGTAATATGTGAATACAGTGACATCTCTATTTGTGATTAGGGTGATGAATATTATGTGAATAGTCAAATAACTGTATAATGAGGACTAAGATGGATTAGATGCCACAGTCAATAGTTTATAGCCCTTCCTATTTGATAATATGAATCCAAAGTCCCCTCAGTTTATTGCAAAATATATTCATAATGTTATACATGAAGCTCTCGGCTTCACAAATGTTCTTATGTATTAAATCTGATTGCTCTGGAGGTAAAGTATTATGAGTAAAATTCAAAAGATATGCATTCTTAATTATATTCTTTACAAGTAGTTTAAGGTACTGGTAACGTTGAACCATAACTTTAAAATGTGTTGAAGGGTCCTATAGTTCTTGTATCTTTTATAGATAAAACAGAGAATCCATATATATATATTTCACATAAATTGTGAGATAAATCTTAGATGTTTGTGGCAATAAGGGTAATTTCCAAATTGACCATTCATGTTTAACTTATGTTAATTTTTGAGTCTTCTTAAAAACCAAGGTTGTGCCATCTAGTTAGTTCCTGAGTCGTCCAATCTGTATATTCTATGAACAAGATTATTAAATGTAAAACTTTTATTAAGTCAATCCACTATATATCTATGTGATGTCATTTGATATAGGAACCAGTATGGTCTCACTTTTATATAATGTAGATTCATTTATGTTGATTGTTAGGAAGGCCTAAAAATCTATGTTGCGGCATCAATTTAATTCCTGAAAAGTCCATTCTATATCCTCCATGAACTGAATGACTGAATCTAAAGCTTTTATTAAATCAATCCATTATGCTATAGTTTGATATGGGAACCAACATGGTCTTAGTAGATGTTCTAGATGGAGGGATTCTCATTCACGCCTTTTAACACATTTGGAACTTGTGCTCTTAGTTTATAGATCCATCTTGATTCACATTGTAAAAGTCTTTTGTCCAGGTCTCCTTTTCTTGGACCAGAAATTACATTATCTACTACACAGAATCTAAATACTTCGCAATTATAGTTATGATAATATTTTACGTGGCGTGCAATAGGTGTGTCATATGCATTTTTTATACCATATACATGTTCTCCTATTCTTCGACGTAGTTGTCTCCTCGTCTCACTTACATAGATCTTATTGCATATTTCCCGTAGCAACATAGACAACCCTGGTAGAGCCACAGTTGTAAAATGTGTTAATTTCAAATGTATCTTTATTGGATGTTCATAGATTCTCATAGGTTTTATGTATGTACAAAATTTACAACGGCCACATTTGAAACATCCTTTCGGTGGTTGTAATCAAGTTTTACATTAATTGTTCTATTTGTAGTAACTGTGGACCTCCATGGTACGTGATGGAGACATTAGGTGTTACTGTGTCTCTTAAATCTTAAGCACTTCTCAATAAGTATCAATATCTAGAGAGAATATTTCTGATGGTAACTGAATGATACCCATGGGTCATTATACATCTGGTTATATTTACAGCCTGTGTTTCATTCATATGATTATCTTTTGCACATTTCTCTCTAGATAGATTTTTGCCCATTCAAAAGTTTGGTTCTGTTGCATCTTAGGTCATAGCTATAGGCTGATTTTAAATGACCAGTTAATTGAGCACAACTTGGAGCACACCACTGTAATGTACTCATGAAAACATGTTGAAATACTTTTAGAATTTTTGAAATAGGTGCTTTTTTTCTTACAGAAAAAAAATCATAAATTACGTTTTGTTTACATGAGAATTAGACTTGCCTCCAGAGAGCCGAGCATAAAGAGAGTTAAACCTTCCCAAATTCATCTATACAGGGAAATGACTAATAGAAACTCACAAATATGGTACTTGGGGTCAACTGATGCCTGATGACATTCCTGAAAGCAGAGTGAAACCATCATTCTTTCTGTTCACACAGAGCTTGGAACAGTCGTTCCCTGTTCCCGGCAGATGCTGTAAATCATGGGGCAGTCTGCAGTGTGTTTGTAAACAAACCTAAGACTGCAACTTAGTTTAATAAAAAAACAATAGATCACTTTAACATAGAATCTTGTCCTCTTTCACACCATGAAGAGCACTTATAGTGAAGTAAATATCCCTTTGAGCATTTGTTCTGATATCCTCTTTCTTTGAACCTTTGTCTGAGTTTATTTGCTTCTATTTGAAACTCTTCATCTGTGGTGCAATTTCTTCGAATTACCACTATATCTATTAGATGGTGATCCAAAATTAGATAAGTATTCATTAAGGGACCCCATATTTTTCAGGGTTGAGGGCTTCAAAATAGAGTTGGCAGGCAGATGACTTTAGCCCACTTAGGAAATATAACCCCTATAAAAGCAACAATAACTTTTAGAAAGAGGGTACCCTTATCCTGTACTTAGAGCTTAGGGTCTCTCCAAGAACATATTTGGGTCCTTTTGAAAAAAAAAAGAGTATCTGAGATGAAGTTTTGTTCATATGTGTGTGAATAGAATGAAATGGTGAATTTCAATTACAAGAAATAACATATAAATGTACCAGTGGCTGATAAATAACTCAGAAAAGATACATTATACACAAGAAATAATACACTGGTGGGGAGATATTACCTAATATTCAATGCACTCATTGGGCAGATTAAATATATACATACTATAATTCAATCAAGGTATAATGTTACCAAATACAAAATTAAAGATGGCTGCACTGTGAACCCACAAACACAAAGGCCTTAAATAATTCAGTATAGGAAAATACCAACTGTGAGAGGCAGATAGCACCAGAAAATGTGTAATACATTTTTGGCATGCTGTTTTTCCTTTGGAATTCACCAGTGGAGTACTCTTCCATTGGTTTTAAAAGGTTTTTATATCGTCGCTGTCCCATGGGAAAATGTAATAAAGATTATTGTTATTGTAAATAGACCCTATTTGTTGCATTTGTAGTAAATATAGTGGAAAACACTCAGGGGAAAATATTACTTCCTAAGATATCTACTTCTCTAAGTAATCCTACATAGTGGACCTCACTGTATATTTGTATTGCTGTTTGGTCCACAAGCATTTTGCGAATTGATGTAAGGGCATTATACTTTGACTATGGTTATAATTTAACATTTTGTGCCGGCCCAAAATATAAAAAGGATTAAAATAATTAAGGCTTTACAAAAGACTTAACGCAATTGCTTTCATATTTTAATTTTCGTAGAACTTTTATGCTAATCCAATAGAAGCACAGAAGCTACATTTTTACTATGGCATCATAATTATACCACGATTGTGCAACATGTTCTTATTTACTGCTACTTCTCTTCATGATATAATTGTAATTTAAAAAATGTCAACCATAGGCAAAAGTATACTTGTCTAGGTTTGAAATAACTTGAAATCACAGTTTATTGTTGCTACTCTACCTCATCCCATTGTTATGATTTAATTAATTTGTGTCGTTTTACTTTAATCTGTATATTTGCTTAGAAGATGAAGAGACGACTGAAAAAGGAGAAGCGACATCTGAAGAAGAAAAAGATACACCAACAAACGAACAAAATGCAGTAAATGCCCATGAGGACCTTTGATGTACACCAAGATATTAATTTAAATACCCTAAGTTATTTAAATCTTAACTGTACACTTGTGAAACAAGATACTGTACCCCATGTGTTTGTTAAGTGAGTATCACTTTTGCCAACATGTAATAAGGACCTCTGTCTGGTATTGGAAATCGGAGATTGGACCTGCCCAAAAAGCTGCATATGTTTCTTTAAAAAAAAAAAAAAACTCTTCTATTTTGATACAATACTTTCTAATAAATCTGGTTCATTCTGTGAAAAGAACTAATTTTGTGTGTCCCTTACTATAAAGTTAGATGACCTGCATATTTTTACATGCACGTTGTTTTTGAACTTTTTTTTATTGGTATTCAAATATACTGTACTATAGGCCACTGTAAAAAATAAAATGTGTAACCTGCCTTTTTCCAGAGATTTTCATGTTTTGTGTTCTCTGACATTGCAATAATTATCTTCTTTGTTGCATCAAAAAGAGGGTATTTTTTAATGTGACACCATGAGCCCGATTCAATTGTAAGCACCCTTCTTGCAGGATACAGGCTGTATGTCTGCGGCTGTGCTGTGGGCACCAGTTTGTCTCTGATTCAGGTGCTATTCAATGGAAGGAGCCCGCGAGTTACAGGCGGAAAGTCGACTCCGTAAACCATGCACTCGTCTGTAGAGTTCAGGGCGGGAATATGATCAATTAAGCAAGCCCGTAACATCCCATTTCGAAACTGCCAATAGAAAATAAGACCACCATCATTACAGCAGTAAAACATGGAGGTTACATGTCAATCAATTAGGTTCAGGGGTCCGATATGCGATGGGACTCGCAAACCCTCAAAATAGGAAATTATAAAAATGAATGCCAATACTGTTCCAGTCCATATGGGTGGCCTGATATGTATTAACTCATTGATATAACCATGAAATGAAACATAAAAATAAATGTTACTGACGATTTTGCGGGTTTGAGACTGTTGTGCAATTAATTCTAATGTCTTTCATCGCTTTCCCGTTATTTACAGTGCAGTATTGATTTTTTATTTGCATTTACAGTGCTGCGGACAGGGATTACACCCCCTTGCGGCTCCTCTCTAGCACTGGTAGTATTTTCTCCTAAATTTGCTGTTTACGGGTGTGAAATCATTTGCGGAATTTGAGCAATTGATTAGCGATTTTGCTATTTTTAGCGATCGTAACTCATGCGGATGGGAAAGGTCAAAGGCATCATGAGGCTGTAACCTGTAAACCGTTCGGAGCCTGCAAAAAGACGCCAATTGAATAGCAAATTAACTTACAGGATCCAGTAACTTACGATTGCTCAATTGAATAGGGCTCCATGTGTGTGTTTTTTTTTTTTTTAACGGACACAAAGGTCATTAACCTGAATCTATTGTTTAACTGTTCGAGGATCTTATCCCTGTAAGTCTATGAGCAATAATACAATCATACTTAACATTTTTTCATCAAAAAACAACATTTATAATGTATAAAACATGCTCCTTTTGTTTCAATAATCTTTATTGTGAGAGACCATTAAATATAAATTTAACAACAGTAAAAGATAAAGGTCTATGTAGTACCAACAATGCACATTCAACATACATATACATATGGTTGAAACATTTTTCTGTTGTTAAAAAAGCAATAACTCGGTAAGTAAGAGGTAGTCTCTTTCCTTTTTCAACTTTTCTTTGATTTCTTTGTTGGATTAAACAAGACATCAGTCTAACCGGTAATAATTTAAACTTATTTCACTTCTATCTTCTTTTGTAAGAAGCTAAAAATGCTTCAGAATATGTTCAATAAATCTGAGATCTGATGGAGTGAAGTAGTTGATCTATACACAAAATTCCACTTATGATGCTAGATTTAGGCTAATATAACAATGAAAGTAAAATAGAGAGAAAAAGAAGAGAGAAGAAGAAAAAACAAAGGGGGGGGGAGAGAAAATATGTAAATGTAAAAAAGAAAAGAAAAGAGAGGGGGAAAAAAAGCGAAAAAGAAGAGGGAAAATTCTCCTTTATAAATGCACAAAAGAAAATATTGTGTTCCATGTCCATTTAATTATACAGACTTGTGTGCAATAGACAAGAGTACCGTCCTTCATCTGTTCTTTCTTCTAAAAATTACATTTGAATTTAAACACCATAATAAAAATAGTTTTCTAAAATTATTTTGGCACAATTATACCTTCCATCCACTCCCATATTTTTGTGATCCTAGCTAAATGGTTACTTAAAGTACTATATGTTTTTATCAGCATCATTGTCATTTTTCACAGTACAGTTAAAAAAAAAAGGCATATAGCTTCATTATAATCTTTTGTGCACAACAGAAAAGATAAGATTAACTTAATTCTCAGCCATTTTTAACACGTCAAAGGCCTCCTTTATTGAAAAAATGAAAAGTACAATTTTTTTTATAAACAATTGCAATTGGATGTAAGTTTCAAGTGGATGTGCCTTTATGTAGAAGTTTTTTTGTCTATAACTTAATTAAAACAATAGGCACTGTATTATATTACTTTATGGTTTAACAGATGATACAGCATCCATAGCCCTGTTTGGAGATCAGCAGCAGGTAGGATTGATTATTGGGACACTAAAACGTAAACCCTACTAAACTGTACATATCCATATTTTTTTGTTCTTCCCCTTCTTGCTTTTTTTTATTCCCACACACAACATTCCAAATTGGTTCCATTCTATTTTTACACTTTTCAGTAAAGAAAAAAAAAAAAAACTAAGTCCGAGGTGCTCATCAGAGAACGAACCAACCTTAATAGGTTAGTTCTATGGCCATGATAACCCACTCTGAGAGCAACCTCTCTATCTTGTAGTATAGCAGTCTGGTCCCACTCACTAGAGTGGTCCAGGCCCGAAATACCAGGCAATTCTACCCTGAACAGGAGAAATCACAAACAAAAGACGCGTTTCTGCCTTTACGGGCCTCGTCAGTGAGGGGCAGCTGAACTCTCTAAGGCACTGATTTATGAGCTTGATTCAATTGAGCAATCGTAAGTTACTGGAGCCCGTAAGTGAGGCTGTATGTTAATTTGCTATTCAATTGGCGTTTTTTTTTGCGGGCTCCGAGCAGGTTATGGGCCGGAACAGCCTCCAGATGCCTTTGATCTTTCCCGTCCTTAAGGGTTAAGATCGCTAAAATCGCAAATTACTATACAATTAATACAATAGTATTTATTATTGTAGAGGGCTCGATTGGGCATTCAAAAGGCTTTTTTTGTGCTTTAGGATGGCTACGGCCCTTATTTTATTAGTGTTCTGTAAGAAGTTTCTTTAAACTTTTTGTTCTGGATTTTAATTTGAAAGATCTCCTACAGGAACCATTTAAAAGATCCCTAAGTATGGAAATAACTTATTTTTAATGCAGTACTGTGTTCTGTTCCAATTACATCAGCTCACTAGAATGAGGAAACTGATATTATTATTAATATTATTATTATTATAGTTAATTTATAACGCGCCAACATATTCTGTAGCGCTGTACATAAATTAAGTTCAGACAAAGATAATACAAATTAACATATAGCAAAGCAAGGAGGGCCCTGTCGTTGAGTTAGGAATCCAATGTCCATGGTGAATTCCCAAAGTACTTAGGATAGAAACTCACAGACTTACAATCTAAGGTATAGTGAGTGGGAAAAGAGGGAGAGAGGTGATAAGTGTGGTAGGGTGGAAGGTGATACGCTTCTTTAAAGAGATGCGTTTTAAGTGAGGTTTTAAATGTTTTTGAGGAAGAGGATAATCTGGTGGAGCGAGGCAAGGAGTTCCTGAGACTAGGGGCAGCACGAGAGAAGTCCTGGAGGCGGAAGTGAAAGGAGGTGACGAATTGTAGAAAGAAGAAGGTCATTAGCAGAATGTAGAGGGCTGGTGGGGGAGTATTTGGAGATGAGAGCAGAGATGTAAGGGGGAGCGTTATTGTTGAGGGCTTTGTAAGTTAGGGTCATTATTTTAAATTTTATTCTGGAGGCTAAGGGAAGCCAGAGGAGTGATTGACGGAGAGGTGAGGCCGACACTACGTTGCGTACGGAAGATGAGTCTAGCAGAGGCATTCATAATGGATTGAGGTGGAGATAGTCGGGTGGTGGGTAGGCCAGCTAGAAGCGAGTTGCAGTAGTCTACTCGAGAGATGATGAGAGAGTGTATAAGGATTTTAGTTGTGTCTTGTGTAAGATAGTGTCGAATTCTGGAGAAGTTTTTTAGATGGAGAAGACAAGATTTAGTTAGTGATTGTATGTGGGGGATGAAAGACAGAGCGGGGTCCAGTAGAACCCCGAGACAACGGGCTTGGGAGGAGGGGGTGATGATGTCGTTGTTGACAGTGAGAGATGTGAGGAATTGACGCTGTGGGAGAGGGAGGGAAGATTAGGAGTTCAGTTTTAGACATGTTGAGTTTGAGATGGTGGGTGGACATCCAAGAGGATATACTAGAGAGGCAATTGGAGACGTGTATTAGAAGAGAGGGGGATAGATCTGGTGCTGAGAGGTAGATTTGGGTGTCATCTGCGTAGAGATGATAATGAAGCCCAAAAGAGTTTATGAGGGTACCAAGTGAGGAAGTGTAGATGGAGAAGAGGAGGGGGCCTAGGACTGATCCTTGGGGTACACCAACAGACGGGGTGAGGAGAAGAAGAGTTGTCGGAGAAGGAGACACTGAATGATCCATTTTGTATGTTGCAGCAAATTATTTAGTATTAATACTTCAGAAAAGAATACAGAAACATAAAGTAATCTGCTCGAAGCTTCCCATTCTAATATGAAAATGACCACTTAGTCCAACCTCTTAACGTAGGATACCAACTGTGGTTTTAGCTGCAGTACTTACATTGGCACATGTTATTTAGCATACGGTCATTATTCAAAGACTATACTTTGTATTTCTAAACCATAATGATTCTCCTAGCATCAATTTCAAAGTATTGACCTCCTCCAAGATCATTATTACTAAGTTTATTTAGTTACACCTCATTGACGAGGGCCAAGAGAGGTCAAAACATGCGTCTGGGGTTTGTTGTTTCTCCTGATATTTCGGGGCTGGATCACTGAATTGA